>JAPQWN010000007.1:61461007-61488507 GCA_028538565.1 Umbellularia californica | reverse complement strand
ATTGAATCTCAAGCACCATATCACACCCTTTGAGTTCCAAAACCCTCATGTTTGTTTGGAAGATCACCCTTTGCATCTCCTATTTGAAACCTTTACAAGCTGCACTGCGGTCATCTTTGTTCCATCAGCAACAAACACTGTCAAAGGATCAGTGTCAACAGTCTCCACACCTACTCTCTTAACCACTTCTTGGTTCAAGAGATTATGGGTTCTACCAGTATCAATCAAGATCACCACTTTTTGTTTCTTGACCAATCCATGTACCCTCATGGTTCTGTAAGAGACTGAACCAGTTATTGCGTTAATAGAAATCTACAAATCACCTTCTTGTTCCAGGACTTCCTCACTTTCCTCCTCCTGTATAGGTTCTTGATCTGAGTCCTCTTGGTCCGCATCCAAAATGTACAACTGTTGTTTCTTGCATTGGTGTCCCTTTGTGAGTTTCTCGTTACACTTGAAACACAAACATTTTGCCTTCTTTTCCTCCAACTCTTTTGGTAACTCTCTTCGAATGGCAGGAAAAGAATTAGGTCTGGACTGCCCATACCAAAAATTTTCTCCATTTCTTGGTGGCAGCCTAGTCTTCTGGGCAATTGCCTCGATACTAAGCTCCTTTAATTTGGCCAAACCAATGGTTTGCATGGTAGTTGTAGGTTTAAACATCAATACATTGGCCCGTATCTCCTTTTTTAACCTACTAATGAAACAACTAGTGAAAAAATGTTCAGGTAGGCCTTGGGTTTTGTTAGCAAGAATCTCGAATTGTTCCTGATAATCCCTAACAATTGTTGTTTGCTTCAATTTGGTCAACTCACCCACAGCATCCTCATATGCATCAGAACCAAAACGAGAAATCAACCCATTTTTAAACAGATCCCAATTAACCAAAGCATGTGTTTTCTCAAACCATTGATACCATTGCAAAGCCCTATCTTCCAAATGCAAGATTGCCAATTTCACCTTATTATTTTCTTCAACACAGTTATACTCAAAAAATCTTTCGCATTTGTAAACCCAACCCGACGGATTGTCACCAAAAAATCTAGGGAAGTCAATCTTGGCGTACCTAGCTCCAAACCCAGGGAAAGGTTGAGATTGGGAAGACTCTGCTTCGAATTGTTTGGAACCCACCCCTTCATTTTCAAGACTCCCCTGGTACAGATTCGCGTTGCTTCCCATACACATGAGCCGCCACCTGATCATACTTGAAAGTCATTGCGGCCATGAATTCCTTGATTTCTACCAGAGTGTTCTTGATTTCCGTTGTTTCTTTTGGTGAATTGACTTGTTGTTCTTTCAAGATTCGAAAGGAATCTTCGAGTTTCTTGAGATCTTGACTCCTAGTTCCATCCGTCATTGCTAATTGATCGCTTCATAGGTCGAGAAAGGTTGGCTCTTATACCAATGTAATGATTAGAAATGGAAGAAGAAGAAATGTAAAAGGAAAAGAGTTTATTGGCGCTCTTATTCCAACCCAACGAACTAGTTACAAAACAAATACAATGAAATGGGTAATGTATTCCCTCCTATATTTATACACATAACCAACTCCTAACTGCCCTAACAGACTCAGCAATTAGAATTACAAGAATAGCCTTGCCTAATTGACTCCAACTAACTTGTTCATAACAAAATCTGGATCCCCTTAAAGTCAACCTAACGTTTCCCGTGAGTGAAAGGAGAGGAACTCTATAGTAGGGCCAACCAACTGAAAATTCGAGCCATCCAAAATAAAAGACCTTGTTTACTAGATATCCTTAAATTTTAGCCTAATATCAGTTGGTACCACCGTAAGATTGACAACATGATTAGCACAACACAATCTTATGCTTATTACCATATGTATTAATCATTTTCTGAAACTCAAATTGGGAGCATGATTAGCACAACACAATGTTATGCTTATTGCCGTATGTATGAATCATTTTCTGAAACTCGGATTGAGAACATGATTAGCACAACACAATCTTATGCTTATCACCATATGTATTAATCATTTTATGAAATCTTATGGTGGGATCAACTCAAATTGGGTTAAAATTTAGGATTTCTGGTAAAGAGGAAGGGAGTTCATTTTGAATGGCTTGGATTTTCAATAGGTGGACCTACTATAGAGTTCCAAACTTCCACTGAAGGAAAGCAAATGGAGACACTCACGAGATCTGGACTTGATTATAGGGCCCATTTTATGTCCTGTTAATCAAACCAGAGAAATGATGTGCCAATCCTCCTAAATCCATCGGTTGGTCTCGTTTAGAAAATCTAGAGCCTCAAAATAAATGACTTTAAGGATTGGTTCAATCGAGTTAGATCGGTAGGTCAAGAATTTCTTAATTAACCTTCATGTGCCCTTTTTTCTATCTTTCCTTAGGAAGTTATACCACTTATTGTGTCCGAATCCTCTGCTAGCATGAATAGAAGAAAACTTGTCTATGGACGCATAAATCATCAGTAGGGTCCACTTATTAAATCTCAAACGATCAATAGAAATCCGTGTCTAATTGGCTTTATCCAAATTTTACTCCAATCAAAGCTGATCTTACCTTTAGATTGATTGGGTAAGACACACGAGACACAAGATCACATATATAAAATCACCTATGGAGACTGCCAAGAAGTCATCATATGTGGGCTGTGATAAAAAAAAATTCGGTGCCTGTTAAACTACCTAATACAATCCTTCTCTTTGTCAAAGCTTGAGTTCGAAATTATAGAAAACTCCCACAAACAAATAAGGGCAAATAAGATAATTCACAAACTCTACAAAGACCAGAGAATTGATTTATACTTAAAAAAACAATAATATCTAATAACTAAAGCAAACTAGTTTACTATCATCCAACAAATCAATAAAAAAAAAAAAAAAAAGGAGTTATCAAGCTTTTTTCTAAGACATGATTGGGTGAACAATAATGTAGTACCTTTATGACTTGAACAATAATGTTGTGAATACCAGCCTCCATTTAAATTGATAAAAAAAAAAAAGATCATTTAAGCTTATTTTGGTGACATTTCTATATCTCAACTCTCAAGTGTCAACAGAAGAACTAATGACATATCTCTCTCTCTCTCTCTCTCTCTCTCTCTCTCTCTCTCTCTCTCTGTGCATGAATCCTAAGATCTCTGTGTGAAATGACCAACATAAATTCAAACTTCAAAATTTGTGGTACACGAGAGTAACGGTCCTGATCACATGTTACATGATTTTAAGATGGAGATCGTAAATAGCCCTCCAAGCGTGTACCTAGAATGGTGGCATAGATGCCACATCTCAATAAGCAAAAAAGTAAACTTTTGATTTCCATTTGAATCAAGAAGAATTCAGACATTCGGTCCAAGTCCAATAGTCTTCCCCCACACGTGCACTAAACCGTCATCTTGGCCGTCAGCATCTCTCCCACATCCATCATCTTGGGCCCCCATAGTCTTCCCCCACACGTGAGGTATTGTCAAGTGACTTGTGAGACCACACCAAAACCGTCACCTTGGCCATCAGCCTCTTCCCCACCCCAGTCATCTTCCACAATATATATCCCATAGCTTCTAGTTTATCATGTGACTGCGATGAGAATTCTCTAACAACGTACACCTTTTCATGCAAACCGAAATCAAGTCAAAAACCATTTTTGATAGACCACACAACTTTCCTTGGTCAGGAAACTTGTACGTTTCACTCGGGATCTGTGATTCCAGTGTTTGAACTTTGAAACCAAGCTATATATAAATAAGAAATGTCTCCCTGATCAATCTCCAGATGAAATCTCAATCTAGCCTGTGAGAAGATTGAAGAAAAAAGTTGGGTTTTCAACCATGTCTATCGAAGCTCTAGCAATGGCGGGTGCTGATTATGTGGAATGTGGCATTGATTTGGACCTATTGGATTCTAGAGATAGAGAAGACCCTCCACCTTATCTACTTGCTGATGATGCATTTGAGAAGGGTCATGATGATTCTAGTGATGGTGAATGGTATGAGGATAAAGAGATGAAGGAGCGATTGATAGCGTGGGCCAAATATGTTGCATACTCTGTGCTAAGAGGAGATCGATAAGCTTGGACAGTGGAATTGTCAGAAGATTTTTTTCTTGTACTTGTATTCTTTTGTAATTACAATTGTGTAATATAGTCTAGTGATAAGATTTTTTTGGGCAAAACAGATGTTGCTAATTTAATTGGGTACATGGATCATGTGTATCCTAGTTGTCAAGCTTTGTTTATTCCCTTTATAGGAGAAATTGGTTTTTGGGCTATATGTTCATGGTGGGACTCCAGTGATAAGTGGACAAGGTCTTCTAGAATTGATGTGTCTGTAGGTGTGACCCCGGTCCTCTTCAATCATTGATCACCTACAGAAATGTTCCAGGGTGCACTACTGTTAATCCTGGTGAATAAAAGTGTTCCTGATCATTCATTTCAGAGATGAAGGTTGTATGTGGAGGGAACATTGCATGTCACTAATAGGATATATAATCCTAATTCTCAACACAAAAGCTTCAAAATGTAGTGATCTTTTAAGTGTATTTATAATTTCTGTCGTTGGATCCAAAAGTGGCTCATCGGCGAATCAATGTTAATCTCATAACGGTGTCTGCTAGATAGGTGACTGCGAATGGATAGACCTTCTTAAAGGTGATCCCCACCATAAAAAATAGAGAAAGATGAAAAATAGAGTTGAACAAAATGGGGTTGTATTGTTTAACGCATGTCATGGGAAAACAATCACGTGTGCAAATGATATATATACGTGTTTCACTTCCATAAGCAATTGAGTCACATGGAAACAAGTTCCATTATTTGTCATTTATAATGAATCAAGATCACATGACATTTGATCCCTCAAGTTTTTTTTACCCTTACAAAGAGGATGAACGGCTCATATCGTGACTTAGGGCCCTACAAAGTTGAAAAATAGATTTACTAGCCTCGATTTTTTGCGATTTCCTTAAAATATGTAATGAAACAATGGCTCAAATTTGAACCCTAGCCATTTTAGTCTTTTAAAGAGAATGAATGGTTGGGATGATGAATAGCGGCCCACAATACACTACAACAAAAAACACCATTAGTGACACCCTTTGGTGACAAAAAATCAATGTTGACACAGAACACACACAAAGGTGACAAAAAAATTTTTTGCTTGTCACGGAAAAGCTTTAACCAAGGTGCCAAATAAAGAGGAGATTCAGTGACAAAAAATTTTGTCACCAAATGAAGAGGAGATTCCGTGACAAAAAATTTTGTCACCGAAAGACAAATTTTCTGTGACAAGTTCAAACTTGTCACTGAAAGATCTAAATGGGTCATCGTCCGTCATTTTTCAATAACCAAAATGGGTCCCCCCCTTTTCTTGCGTCAGTTTCACTTGTGTCTTTTCTTTCCCTCTCTTTTTTTTCCTTTCCCTCCATTACCCGCCATTTTCTTTCTTTCTCAATCGATTGAGAACATTTCTCTTCGTCAGCTGTCTTCCAATCTATCTCTCACACTGGATTTGAGCTTGTTACCGGATATAGAGCGGAGGAAGTCCTCGGTCGGAATTGGTAAGCTTCTATATTTGTTTCTCTAATCTGTTTGGGTTTGAATTTTTGTGGGTTTTGTGTTTGGGGGAGTATTAATTTCTGAGATGGGGTTTTTCATATTTTGAATTGGGTATTTTTGGATTGCCGCAAATTGTTATAGGATTGGATGTTTGTTTTCCTTTGTTACTTTTACTTTTTTGTTACTTCAGTTTGTTGGATTAGCTGTTTTGTTTTAATTGTTGGGGTTTTTGATGTGATGATTTGGTTGTTGGTTGTGGATTCAATCAGGGTTTTTGAAAAGACTTTTTAGTTTTGTTTTTTACGGTGTTTGCATTTCCCTGAATAGTGATTGGTTTCTGAATTTTGGAAGAAAGGATTTTTATGCGTTAGGGGTGATGTGGACATCAGAAACCTCATTGGGTGGGATTTATTTTCTTGGAAGGGAAACTCTGGCTCATTGGGTGGGATTTATTTTCTTGGAAGGGAAACTCTGGGAGACCATTCTTGGGTTTTCTTGCTCATCTAAATGAAGTAGAATGTGATGATAACCATCTCTTATCAGTTGAATGGAATGCAATCTAAAGTGATGCTCCAATGTTGCATTTTGTATGTTGCTAGTGAGCCCAGGTTTAACTTCTGACCCAACCAAGAAATTGGTGCCTAGGACAAAATTTCAGTTCTGATAATATAATTTGGTTAATCTTGGCTGATGTTTAACCATCCTGAATGCGAACCATTGCTGCCTCTGTTTAAGACTGCTAAATATAGAAATTATTGTTCACTGGGTTGTCAAAGTTGCGGTTCACCTATTAAATGTCTCAGGTTAAACATTTATGAGAAATCCCAAGGACAAACGCCAGAGACAAGCGGCGGACAAACGTTAACTGATAATCTGTGATTTTTGGTGCATGTTCTGTATTGCACAATATCTGTGAGTTGAATAATGAAGAAATGTATCTGAAACTGAAGGAAATAGATCTGAAACGGTTTATTTATCATGCCATATCAGTTAGCGTTTGTCCGCCGCTTGCCTCTAACGTCTGTCCCTAGCTGGTTTTTTCTCTTGCACATTTTTTTCTAAAAGTGGTTGGGCTTTTATCTACTGATTGTTTTAGATGAGCTAATGATTGTGCTTCTGTTCATATATTTCGTTTAGAATTCAGATTTGCTTTTGATTTTATTCGATTCTTCTAAGAAGTTGTTTTCTTGTTCCTTTCTTTCCTGTAATTTTTCAGTTGGTCAATTTGGTTTAATCTTGGACAGCACTCCTTATGTTGTAATTTTCTTTCCTTTTAAGCTTAGGCCTTTGGATTCCAATTTGGAAAGTTGGGCACATTAGTAATTTGTGCGGTGAACTGTTGGTTGGCTCTCTGATTCTTCTACCCTGGGCCTTATTTAATTCTGGTATTTTTTTTTTTTTGATCTTTCACTCTAATTTAATTTGATTCAGTGTTATTGACTGAGGATGTTAAACATTTCAGTTTGGATTTTTCGAAAGTGGACTACTCCATTAAGGGGTGTTATGAATTTCTCTCCTATTGTTAGATTATGAAAGTTTTAGATTTGGTTTTAATGGTCAATCAAACAGTGGATCCAACTCCTATGGAGTGAAGCTTGGTGGAAGGCATTTAGTGAGATTGGTTTGGATATGTATATAAGTAGGGGGTCACAAATTTTGTTGGTGAGAAATATTAATCAGCTTTGATCTCTTTTTTAAGGATGGGAAATTGAGATGGATGTTGCCTTATCATTTTGAATGAATTTTGAAACATTACAGCTGTCTAAGCCTTATCATTTTTGGCACATAAGCATCCGTTTGAATGAATACCAAGTCTTATCCTTTAGCATATGTTTGTATGTGAATTTTGGTGGGTTTGTGTCTGGGGGCGCATCTCTGACATGTTTTCTTGCCTTAAACAACAACAACAACAACCAAAAAAAAAAAAAAAACCTCTTTTGTTTTCTTCACTAATCAGCTTTCAATTGACATTCCTTTGCCAATGTGGTTCAGGACACATTCATTGACCCATATGCGTGTGTTCAATATTTAAATATTACTTACCTAGAAATACATCAACTGTGTAGAATACATCTATACTGCATCACCTACTTAACTAGGCTATTCTCTCTGATGAATTTGATTCCCATAATCAAACACAACATCATGAAACTACACCTAACAGTCTATATGGTCTTCACCTACAAACCATTTATATGGCAGCTAGTGCTAATCAATTATTTGACAGATTAAAAAAAATAACATGTCCTCATCCAATGAATTAAATAGTCTTCGTCAAAATTTAGCAACAATAACAAGGACAATTTAAGATAAGATACCATCTACTAATCCAAAAGCTTATGCTGATAGGTGAAAGGCCCAAAAAAGTATATAAAGCACTTTCAAACTCGATCCTTACTTGAGCGACATGGGATGCAGGGCCTACCATTTGTATTCTGTTGTCGGTTTTAAAAGGTCAAATTTAGTATATGTGGGAGGAGTTATTGCATAGGCCTAAAAAACGCCAATAAAAAATGATTTTGATACTTTGAATGTTAATTTGAAGCCTTGGTTATTGACATTGTAAAAGCTATTGTTTTAGAGGAAAAATTGGGTGGCATTGTTGATTATGCATTTGTTGTTTCCTTTTCCGTTGCATGATGGGGTTAGTTGATACATGTTGCTTTGTGGTGACTATTATGCCTATTCAACAGTTATACATGTTCCTCTATATGCTCTCTCTTTTTTCTGATCAGCTCCTTTATATGATCACTTAAAGCAAAGAACAATGCTTCCAAGTTACATCTTCATTTGTGTGGTACTTTTATAGCACGCCTATTGATATTTTACAGATGTAATAGTTTTTTTTTTTAATCGGCTACAGATGTAATAGTTGACCATCTCTAGGATTGATTTCATTGCTTTGAAAATCAAAGTTTGGTCTAAATATTTTTATCCAGTGGAAGCTGTACTAATCTTGACTTTGTAAGTGATCAACAAATATGGATAAGAGTTGGATGACAATTAAGAATAGAATGAGCAAAGAGTACCGAGATGGGGTAAATCATTTTGTTGACTTTGCAGTCACAAGTTCCGGTTCTGATGATAAGATTCGTTGCCCGTGTTTAAAATGCATGAATGTGGAACGCCATGTTAGTATTGTTGTTATGTTTCACTTGATACAAAATGGGATAGCACCTTCTTACAAGACTTGGGTGCACCATGCGGAACCTATACCTGCAGATCGTCAATTCGTGTCAAATGAAAGCTGTCAGCCTAGTGGAGAAAGTATTGGGGATGGAGTGGCAGCAGATGAACATGAGAATCCAAATGATATTGAACGCTTAGTGGCAGATTACTATGCGGCAGCAATCATGAATGATGAGGAACTAGATGAGTTGCCTAACAATGTTGAGACGGAGAGTATGTGGAACTTTGATAAATTGATGAAGGATGCTCATCAAGAGTTATACCCCGGATGCAAGTTTACTTTACTATCGTTTGTCATTAAGTTACTTCACGTGAAGGTGTTGAATAAGTGGAGCAACAAGTCCTTTGATACGCTATTAGGGTTATTGAAGGAACTTCTGCCTATAAGTGAGCAAGATATTCCGGGCAACATTTATGAAGCAAAGAAACTCTTACGCGACTTAGGCTTGGGCAATGTGCCCATTCCTGCATGTAAGTATGATTGTGCACTTTTTTGGAAGGAGAATGCAGATCTTGAGAAGTGTCCAGTTTGTGAGGAGCCTAGATACAAGATAAATCATGGCAAGGGAAAAAAGATTCATCACAAGATTTTGCGATATTTTCCGCTGACCCCTAGGTTGTAGAGGTTATTTATGTCGAGCATAACTTGTGCAGATATGAGATGGCGTAAAGAGAAACGAGTTGATGATGGGGTACTAAGGCATCCGGCTGATGGTGAGGCATGGAAAGACTTCGATTGACAATATCCTGAGTTTGCTCGAGATGCTCGAAATGTGAGGCTAGGACTAGCTACTGATGGATTCAATCCCTTTGATAACATGAGCAACTCCTACAGCCTATGGCCTGTGATTCTTATGCCTTACAACCTTCCTCCATGGAAATGTATGAAACAACCTTACTCTATGATGTCGCTGCTTATTCCTGGACCAATAGCACCGGGGAGAGATATTGATGTTTACTTAAGGCCATTAATTGACGAATTGAAGGAGTTATGGGAACGTGGCGCGACCACCTATGATGCCTTAGCAGAGCAAACTTTTCGAATGCATGCAGCTGTTATGTGGACAATTAATGATTTCCTCGCATATGGTAATTTGTCAGGGTGGACTACTAAGGGGTACTTGGCTTGCCCAGTTTGTAACGAGCATGCATCATCACAAAGATTGAGAAGTAAGTTAGGTTATGTGGGAGCTTGCTGATGGTTACCTAAAGATCATCCTTGGCGAAGGAGTCGCCTCTTTGATGGTCGGCGCCTATGGACTTAACGGGCGAACAAATATTGCAACAACTATGTAAGGAGACATACAAGCCATTTGGCAAGCATCCAAGCAACAAAAGAAAAAGAGGAGATCCAGTATTAAATTGGACGAAGAAAAGCATTTTTTTTTAGCTTCCTTATTGGGAGAAACTCAAGCTTCGACACAACCTTGATGTGATGCATATAGAGAAAAATATATGTGAGGCTTTGCTTGGAATACTATTGAGCATAGATGGGAAGAACAAGGACACAGAAAAAGCACGTCAAGATTTGGAGGATCTGAAAATAAGGCCAGCACTGCATTTGAAGAGGCGTGTAGATGGGTCCTTCGAAAAGCCCCCGGCATCATACACTTTATCGTCGGAGGAGAGACATAGATTTTATGAGTTCTTAAAGTCAATCAAGTATCCTAATGGTTATGCTGCAAACATATCAAGATGCGTGAGCACAAAGGGAGATAAGTTAACGGGCTTGAAAAGTCATGACTGTCATGTACTTTTGCAACGACTTCTTCCCATTGGGATGCGTGGCTACCTCCCGAAAGACATTTGTATCACATTATCTGAGTTAGGGAATTTTTTCCAAGAGATATGCTAAAAAACACTACGAGTTAAGGATTTGGAGAACCTACAAGATCGGATAGTGCTCATATTATGCAAGATGGAAAAGATTTTTCCTCCGGCATTCTTTGATGTCATGGTTCATCTTGCTATTCACTTGCCTCATGAGGCCATGCTTGGAGGGCCAGTGCAATATGAATGGATGTATCCAATTAAAAGGTAATTTTTACCCTAAATTTAAATAGTCAATATTACATGATGTAGGTTTAATCATTTAATATTATTTATTAAACAGGCTACTTGGTACCTTAAAGGGATTTGTCACCAATCGAGCCTATCCGGAAGGTTCCATTTCTGAGGCTTACATTGTCAAAGAGTGTCTTACTTTTTGTTCAATGTATCTCGGTGGTATGGAAACAGCTTTCAATCGGCCAGAACGAAATGCTGATGGTGGTGTCTGTGGAACGGGGTTAGCGGTATTCACCCAAAATGTTCGTCCTTTTGGCTTAATGACGAGGGCAAGTAATGTTACGCAGGAGGAAATAGACAAGGCTCATTGGTTTGTCTTAAATAACAGTTTTGAGCTGGAACAATATCTAGAGTACGTTATTACTTAATTTGGATATTACCTATACTTATATTTAGTATGCGACCTTTTTAACCATCACTATTGAATGTTTATAAATAGAGAACACCAAAGACTATTGGCAAATGAAAGTGCATGTGACATCCCGAAGAGACAAGAAGAGAAATTTCCAAAGTGGTTCAAAGAACACGTAAGATACAAACTATCTTCTGATAAATTAAGTTGTGGGCATATAGAATATTAACATGCTTGCCATGAATTGTTTTGTAGATGAATCAACTACGAGACGAAGGCTCACAAGAAGCAACCGATGACTTGTGGTCTGTAGCCAATGGTCCACTTGTGACTATCAAACTATATTCAGGTTACATATCCAACGGTGTTCGGTTTCACACTAAAGACCGGGATAGTCATCATAAAAGCCAAAATAGTGGTGTCGTCGTGGAAGGGAACAACCATGAAGGGAAAACAGTTACCTTTTATGGGAACTTGTGTAGAGTATGGGAGCTGAGTTATATGTTTGGACGCCGTGTAGTTCTTTTCCAATGCGAATGGTTCAATACCAGTAGAAGTAGATTCATTAAAGCCGATGCACATTTCATAAGCATTGATGTAAGAAGACATTGGTTTAAGAATGATCCATTTGTCCTCCCAATTCAAGTGAAGCAAGTCTTTTATGTCAATGATACCAAATTTGGTGACCATTGGAAAGTTGTAGAACGGCTCCAACATCGAGGGATATGGGATATACCACAGAAGGAAGATGATTTAGAAGATGCGCCAACTGCTATATTCCAACAGGATGAAACCACTAATGTTGTCCCTAATATTGATACTGATGATTCAGTTGAGGTTCGGTTCACTAGAGATGACGTTGATCCTGAGATTATTCCAAGTTGGAATATTGTTCTAGAGACACAAAACCGACAACTCTGCAGCCGTTTTCCTGAAGAAGATGAAGATGAAGATGAAGATGAATTACTAGGAGAGCCTAGTGATAATGAGTTTGCTAGTGAATCTAATTCCGATATTGATCCTGACATAGAACCTTGATTTAGTTTTCTGTATTATCGTCCTTTAACCTTTATTTGGATAGTACCTAGTGAACTGTATTTTGATACTTATCATCTATGGATGTGGCTTATGTACCTTTGTCTTGCATGTTTGAATATTTCTTGATGTTTTAGATCTTTTGCTACATTTTATATAATAGGGCATCTATCATTTCATATTAAATTTTACTTGTTTATATATCATACTAAAATCTGAATGTGTTTTCTTACAAGAGAGAGATGGCAAAAAACAAGGTCAGGTTTATCAAGCCCGGGAGCATGGGCCAGCCAGTGTCTGATTATGAGAAGCAAAGGCGGGAAAAAATCGAATTGAATAACCTTAGATTGGTTGAAAGGGGGTTTCAAAGGATGGCGAATTCATTGGTTGATCTAAAGAAGAAGGGAAATACTGAAACTACTAAGGAGGCGAAAAATATGAGGGCCATGGATGATGATGACGAGGAGTATCAACCACTTGAGGATGAGAACAATTTGAGTTCTGATGACCATTTGAGTTCTTATAGCGATGAGAAAGAACTGGTAATATATAATTGTATTGTGTATTCAAGGCTTACAAATATATCATTAGACACTAATTTTGTGTCACATGGTGACAGATTGATGCTATCATGAATGGAAGAAGAAAGAAGAACATTGTTGCACAACATACATCCACTCCCCATACTGAGATGCCTCCTATGCAGTCTACTGTGCCTCCTTCCTCTACCCAACGTTCAATGCCTACCCCAACATCGATGGTAGGTATACCATGTTCTTTAACAACAGAGTCTACAGTGGCTCCTACTCCTACCCAAGACTTACTGGTTGCCCAACATACTCTATCTACTACACCAACTTCTTTACTGCAGGATATGGTGAGAGGTACATTTTCCATCAATGTCAGTTTCATATTTGTTAAAACTAAGGGAGGAAAAACGGAGAATGAGTTATATTCAATACCAGCAATATGTGAAATTCTATTATATTTTAATTGTAATATTCATACACTACTTTTTTTAAAACTTTTCAGCTTCTACCTCAAAGCGTGTCCGAGGTGCTACCCGTGGAATTAACACCGAACGCTTACTTGTTGCTAGTAGTGGCACCAAACTTGTTGTAGAGGTTCCTCTGGAGGTAGGAGCACCCATTGGGGAAAATGCCACTAGGTTGGCCACTTGGCTTGGTGTACAAATTAGGATGGCGGCACCATTGAAAGATATGGAAAAGTGGGATGATATTCCCTTTGCTATTAAAGCGCCCATCATACAGGCTACACGAGTAAAGTTTTCTCTCTCTTTTTATTTCATTTGAGGTTCACTATTTTTCCTCTCTAAGATTAAGTGCAATTCAGCTCTTAGTACTCACTATTTTTCCTCTTTAAGATTAATTTGCAATTCAGTTCTTAGTACTCATTTACACCAGTCACAAAGGTTATTTTCAGGTTCTAGTACATAATTTATGCACATAAAGAACCAATTTTGGCATCCAAATTTCATTTCCAGTAGCTACTACACAGTTTCAACACCAATAATTCACATTTTCAGCAACTAGGTTCACTTAAATTTTAGCATCCCAAGATGATATTTCAGTTCAGGCACAATTTTAACTTCTTTTTGCTTATACTAGAATTCTATATTATATGAATGAATGCAGGGTAAATTTGACATAAGAGAATATGATGAGAAAGAGCATGTGAGGCGTGGAATTGACCGCAATTGTAACAAATTGTATAGAACCTGGCATCATAATATGAAAGAACACTATCATGCATTAGTGGAAGCTGGTAAGGACCCGTATATCAAGCCATATAGAGGAGTTAGTGGTGAAGACTGGGCATGGATGATTGCTAACATCTGGACTAATAAAGATAAAGAGGTAAAATTCAATTTGGAGTAAGGAATTCATTTGATTGATATCTTTACAAAGTCATTTATATCATTTTGTAGGAATTGGTAAAAAAAAAGGAAGAAAGCTCGAGCAAATTTACCATTCAATCATACTATGGGATCACAATCATTTGCAGCTGCTATGTCAGCATCGACAAAAGAGCATGGTCAACGTCCTGACATTGCAGATTTCTACAAGTTAACCCATTATAGTACAAAGAAGAAGAAGTGGGTAACCCCGTTATGTGAGCAAGTACATGTGAGCATTAACCATAGAAGTCGCATCACCAACGTTATTTTTGTATTTCATGCAATATATTGATTCTATATTTTCTTTGCTATTAGGTACAACTTGAGGCACGCCACCGAGAGGATGAGTCACGTCACAAAGAGGATGAGGCACTTGGGATACCAGTCACCATGCCACAAGAGGAGATGCCAATGGAAGTTCTTGGTAAGAAGTTTTATGTGAAGGAATATGGTGTTGGTTTGAAGTGACCATCATGTAAGCGGTCTAGTGCTGAATCACATGACGAGGTGCGAGCTCTGAAGAATCAGGTTGAGACACTTAAGGATATGTGCCAAGAACAAAAGAATCAGTTTGAGACCTTGAAGGACTTGTGCCAAACGCAACAGGAGACAATACGTGCATTTGATGAAAAGTTTGCGCGCTTCAATGCTGTTATGTCCGCTTGTGTGCAAGGAGGTCTTGTTGGGGAAGGCTCTAGTTCTCGGTAAGTAACTTTCCATGTCAATTAAGTGTTGAATCTGCTATGTTGTATGAATCTACCGCCACTCTTGGACAACCAATAGTCCAAACTGTTTTAATTATTTCTCTTTTATTTTAGCTTTTGTAGATGTTTTAGTCGAACCTGATTAAACTGATGGGTACTGGCTTAGACCTAGCTCCTCAATCTGCCAGAGATGTTTTTGCTTCTATTTTTAAAATTTTCTGTCAAATCCATCTTGCACACACATTTCAGCCAGAGACTGTTTTGGTTTTGGTTCTATCATGTTGTGGCTCTAAGTCATTTTTCATTTTTTTTTACTAGATTGTCCTCTCTACTCTTGACCAGATAGAGTAAGCAAAATATCGGAGTCAAGTAGGTCTGGAGTAGAGATCATCCTCTCTACTCTAGTTCCACTGCTATCTTCTAAAGCTTTGAAACTATCCTTTAATTGTCATCATAGTCTCTGGATATTTGTACAACAGGCCTAGAAGTATCAGGTCATAAATGTTCGACCTTTATGAATGAAACTGTTGCCTTCACGATTATCCAGTCCGGCTTCTCAGACTTTCCAAGGCCTTCATCTTTTAAGAGTTTTAGTACCATTTTTCCTCATTACTGTACTAGAGGGATTAATTGATGAAACTATACCAATCACATCTACCATGGAATTACTCTCCATGCCCTCAATGTCACCTATGGCCTGTAAATTGAATTGCTGCTTTGGTATAGAGTTGTCCTCCTCCAAACAAGGCTGGATGACTGAAGTAGTCTCCAGAAAAATGTCATATTCATTGTTGAGGTGGTTGAAATTCTTCTGAGCTGGTTTTAAGTTTCCCTTGGATATCAAGTACACTTTCCTAGGGGGCTTTCCTTATGTCAGTTCAAAGTGTCCCTGCTGGTGTCTCCCTTCTGAGCTTCTGCTGGGTGCTTTCTTCTGTGAGTAATTTTGTCTTTCTGCTGAGCTTCTGTTAGGTGCTGTGGTTGTGGCTGTGGCTGTAGCGTTTTTGGTTTTTTTTCTTCTAGTATGCTGTGCTGCAAGCTCAGCTGTTTTGGCTTTGGTCTTGCTTCTTCTCTGCTTTTTTTTCAGTCTTTTACTGCTCTCAGCTCCTGTTCAAGGCAGTGTTTATGCTGTGCTGCTTTTTCTGCTGTATTGGCCTGGTGTTTGTCGCTTGCAGTGTGCTGTTCTGCTACTTGCTGCCTTCAGCTTCTGCTTCTTCTTTGTGTTTTGGTTTCTGGCTGAGTGTTGTGTTGCTGTGGCCTATTGTGTCAGTGCTGTGTTGTTGTCCTGCTGCTGTGGCCTGTTGTGTGTTGCCCTGTTACTTGCTGCCTTCAGCTCTGGTTCCTGGTTTGTTGTGTGCTGTTTGCTTGTCCTGCTGTTGTGGTTTAGTGGTGGCCTGGTGGTTGCTGTGTGCTGCTCTGCTGCTGGCTGGTTTCAGCCCCTATTTCAGGGCTGCGCTTTGGTTCTCCTTTTTGCTGTTTCCTGTCCTCTGTCTTCTTTGTTGCTTTAATTTCCCTGTTCAGGGTGTGCTTTGGTCTCCTCTCTGCTGCAAGCTGTTCCCTATTTTCCTTGTTTTTTTTCCTTTTGTGGGTGCTGTTTTTCGCCCGTGTGGTGGTTTCTTTGGTTGTATTTCTTCTTTCTTTTTCCCCTTTCTCTGTTTTTTGTATTTTTTTCGTTTGTTTTTGCTACTGGGTTGGTTGTTCTGCCTCCGTTGTGGCTTCTCTTTGTTTTTGGGGGCCTTTGGCCTTTCCCTTCTTCTTAATTCAATTTGCCATTTAGCAAAAAAAAAAAGTACACTTTCCTAGTCTCAATGTTGTCATAAAACTGGTCAGCTACTGCATTAAAGCAGGTTACACTTTCCTGGCCTGTTTCTTTTCTTCCTTTTCTCCTCTCCTGTTGTTGCTGTGGTTGTTTCTTCTGTGCTGTTCTGCTGCTTGCTGCATTCAGCTCCTGTTCAAGGATGTGCTTTCTTGTTGTGTGCTGTGTTGCAAGTTCTGTTGTACTAGTGGCGTGTGTTGCTCTGCTGCTTGCTGCTTTCAGCTCTTGTTTCAAGGTTGTTCTTTGGCTTCTGGTTATGTGCTGTGTTGTTTTTTCTGCTGTTGTGGCCTGGTTTGTAGAGTGCTGCTCTGCTGCTTGCTGCAATCAGCTCTGGTTCCAGGTTTTGTTCTGTGCTGTTTGCTAGTCCTGCTGTAGTGGCCTGGTGGCTTGGTGTTTGCAGTGTGCTGCTCTGCTGCTGGCTGCATTAAGCAGCTGTTTCAAGGTTGTGCTTTGCTTTTCCTTTTTGCTGAGTGTTGTTCTCTGGTGTCTTAATTTGCTGCATTCAGTTTCCTACTCTAAGTGTGTTTTGTTTTCCTCTTTGCTGAGAGTTGTTCCCAGTCTTCTTTTCGTTCCTTTGTAGGTGCTGCTTTTCGCCCTTGTAGTGGTGGAGTCTTTGGTTGTAATTTTTCTTTCTTTTTCCTCCTCTGTTTTTTGTTCTTTTGGTTTGTTTTTGCTGCTGGGTTGGCTTCCTGTTTTGCCTCCTTTGTGGTTTCTCTCTGTTTTTTGGGGGCCTTTGGCCTTTCCCCTCTCCTTAATTCAATTTGTCATTTAGTAAAAAAAAAAAAAAAAAAAGATGGATAACAAATGAGCCGAAAAATCCCTGCATCCCTGCCACTTCGAAATATAGAAGAAAAAAATACACAGCGTCTAGGCCATGTGTTAATGTGTAAGGCAATAGTTAGCACTGAGCAACCGGCTTGACCCATCATCAAATGTATGGTTTTAGATTTGTTTGTGCATTTTAATTTCTGCACGATCATTGATTTAGTTTTAGATTTGTTTGGGCGTGGCCATTTCATGATGGGTCCTTCCATATGAATGGTCGGATATTCATGATGTCTTCTACAGTTTTCACTTATCCATTTTTTTTATCTAATTTGTCTGTTTACTATACTTTTATATACTTTTCTCATTTTTATTTGTATTGAAGGATTTTGTTTTACTTTATTTAAGCCAGCTGGCAATGTACCAGCCCTTTGTCATGATTTAATCTAATACGTCATTTCTTCATTGTTATTATGGTTATTTGTGCTGTTTTCTCATACATTTATTTTGAGTCGTGTGCTTCATAACATGTTAAATAATTACATTTTTTTGTTGTGTTTTTATGCAGGTAGGTAACTATCAAGATGGAGTTACTTTTTGGCAGTTAACCAAGATGACCAAAATGGAGTTGAAGACTTTTTGTAGTTAACTGGAACACTTGTTTTGAATTATTTTTGTCATTTGACAGAACACACCTTGTATATATGGATGTTTTGTAGTTATGCTAAAACTATTAATTAACTCCTAAGTGTTTATTGTTGAAGAATGAATATTTTGAAGGGTTGTGAGCTTGGATGATAGAATGTTGACTTGTTGAATATTTGATTTGATCAATGATATTCTGCATCTTTGTGGTATAAGTTTTGCTAATGGGTGTATCTAGATACATATATTTGAAACTTTGTAAGCAGGTGAGAAATGATAATTTGGGTGGCACAAATATTTTGATTGTGTTTTTTTGTGACAAAAATAGTATGTCACCCTTGTGTGCCAACCTGGTAATATTATCGGTGACATGTATTTGGTTGTCAGGGTAAATATTTTTAGTGACAATTTTTGTCACGGAAGATCTCTTTTCTATGACACCCGCATTGTTGTCACCATTGCTTTCAGTGACACCCTACTATGTCATGAAAAATCATTCTTTCGTGACACCATATTTTTGTCACTGTTGACATCATTCCGTGACAAGTGCACAAACTTTGTCACCCTTGACTTTTAGTGTCATGGATATAATGACACCTCATCCCGTGTCACCAATGATAATAGGTGACAAAAATTGGGCCTTCGGTGACATTTTTTCATGTCACCAAACATGTTTTTTGTTGTAGTGATAGTAAAAAGAAAAAAAATGGACTACCTCCAAAACCATGTGATAAGGGGTCCATTTTCAAATAAAACATCCAATTGTTCATTGTTTTTCTTAGATCTTTTTCTAGATCCATGATGAACCAAAACTGAAATTTGACCTTCTGTTTGTTTTTGGCCTTCTAAAGATCAAGATGAACGGTTTGGACTCTGAAAAAGGGTCCCACAAAAGCTTAATTCAACAAATCTGATGGTGTGGGTTTTTTTTTACAATTTTCTCAAAATATATGATGAATCAAGGGCTAAAATTTGATTTCATAACTGTTCTTGGCCTTTTAAAGATATCCAATTATTTGGATCTTCATTTTGGGGCCCACAAAATTAAAATGTAAAAAAAAAAAAAAAAGACTGTCCAAAATGCCATTTTAGCACTGCCTACTAACAATGATGCGTGGAACAGTTTTACACCATCGGAAGTGTTTTGTGCGCAGAACCATACCCATTTTCATATCTTCATTTATGCATCACATACATAATTGGTGTAACCAAACATGGGATGTGTAATTGGTGCCCCTCATTAGTACAAGTCTAAATTTGACACTGATCCAACTTTTCCTCAGTATTGAATTGAAATTATAAGAAAATGTTCCCTCTAAAATCATTAAATTTTATGGACATGGATCAAAAGGTTAGGATAATCTTATGGAGTTAGAATTTCTACACATAAGTAGGTCTCATATAGATCTTTCCACCCAATGAACTTCCATAATCATCATGCATCCCAATCGGTTCAACCAAGGGGGCAATTTCTCCAAAAAAGTCGCCTGGGCATTTTGTAGTGCTGCTGTATGTGTTGGCTCGTTGGCTGATCACTTGCAAAAATTCAAAAGATAGCACTACGTGTCACTTTTCTATGAAGACTTTGCTGCTTTTATATATATATATATTTATATATATATATATATATATATATATATATATATATATAATTCTACTTGATTTTAATGAAAGTAAGTATGCCTAAAAATCTTTTCCTCGTATGACATATATACCATAGACTATAAAGGCGAGCATTTATTAATAATATTTTAAAGATTCCTACCAAAACCTCAAGGCGTTAGTAGAGACAACGGAAATACTTTTCAATATTCCCCCTCAGGTAGAGCCCACTCCTCAATACTCCTCATCAGGAGGAACCCGACCGGCGTATTTATTAATAATATTCAAAGATTCCTACCAAAACCTCAAGGCGTTAGTACGTACAGATAGCAGAAATACTTTTCAATATTCCCCCTCAGGTGGAGCCCACTCTTCAATACTAATCCAATGAACGGATGATTTTAATAGGTGAGAACTAGTTCTCACTTGAATATTTCCCCATATATATATATATTATTCAACTTGATTTTAATGAAAGTAAGTATGCCTATAAATCTTTTTCTCATATGACATATCATATTTTTAAAACCTTGCGGAGCTCCTACCAAAACCTCAAGGCGTTAGTAGAGGCAACGGAAATACTTTTACTTTTCAATATTCCCCCTCAAGTGGAACCCACTCCTCAATACTCCTCCTTAGTTGGAACCCGGCCGACGTAATTTTGGTGACATGTATTTTTTTTTTGCGCCGAGTCGTTCCTCCTGAGCTTCGAACTCACGACCGTTTGGCTCTAATACCATCTTAAATTTCTTCAACTAGCCATTCCAATCAAAACCTCAAGGCCTTAATAGAGGCAGCAAAAATATTTTTCACTATTCCCCATCAGGTGGAGCCCACTCCTCAATACTAATCATGTGTCGGAAAAATAATTAGCATGTGCAAATCCAATGGTTAAAATGAAGTGGAATTTGTATCAATGCCAAGACATTCATAAGCTCGTGAGCAGGTTAAATCAAATAAATACACACCCACTTACGTCAAAGGTAGATGGTCAAAAACCACTGTCATGACAAGCTGTCATAGAAACGTGAACTTCCTAAATTTCAAAACACAGTTTTGAAGGCTAGGGGGTGAGGAATCTCGGTCGTCCTCTTCTTAAGACCTTGGTCATCAATATGGCATATGCTTCGGTCCTTGATGAGGTCCTCTTAACATTTTGGTGATGTCATGAGTGAGATGATTAAAGCACCAGGATGACTCGCATGGCTCCAGAAACAAAGATCAAAATCACGGGAATTCAGAGGATAAAAGGCTAGTGATTAGGCCGAATTGGACTGAAGTATAAGAGCCAAAAGTTGGGCTTATGGTGGAAAATGGATCAGGCCAAACGCATATTAATCAGGTCCTCTCCACCCAACCACAGGTGAACTTTGGTGGGGCTTGGGCTTGGTTTTTGCATTTGCAGTCCAGTTCTATGGGTCTCACTTGGGGCTCACCTTTCATCAATACATCCCCTTTGATAATCTTGTCATTTCATGATCTCGAATTAAGCTTAATTTAACACTCATTGAACCTTCTCTCACACTCACCATTGAATTGAATTTCAAAATAATATATGGTTCAAAGGGCAATGAATTTTGGGGCCGTTAAATCAAGGATTAGAATAGGTTTTTTTGCTCCCCATTGTCCATAAGGACAACTATCCATCTGCCATCCTCCCATTGATAGTCATCCATTATAATGGGCCCCACGAGCTGGACTCCAGTAAGTATATACAGTGTACTTGCAGGAGAGCATTCTCCTATAAATGAAAGCCTTAGTATGAACATACAAATGGAAGTTGAAATTCAAAGTCACAGACTAATCACGAGCATATGGGTAAACAATTACTATCCAAGCTTCCCAAAACTTCCACTTGAAAACCCGTGAGTTGGACTCACTCCACCCACATGCGAGGACAAACACCCATACATATATAAATATATGCATGTAAGAAGAAGAAGAAGAAGAAGACCCAGAGAAATCCCACTACAAGAAATCTGTGTTAAGATACAAAGAAAGACATCTATGTCATCAGTTGAAGCTCTAGCCATGGCGGGTGCCGACTACGTCGAATGTGGTCCTGTTCTGAACAGTAGAGAGGTCGATCAACCTCCACCACCTTATCTACTGGTGGAAGAAGGATTGGGAAAAGAAAGAAATGACATTAGCTTTGGTATGGAGGCGTCGTTCGATGAAGGAAGAATGAAGAAGAAGTTGGTGGCGTGGGCTAAAGCTGTGGCTTCTTTCAGTGTTTCTTCTTCCATTTTGTAAATGTAATAGAATTTAGATTCTTCAGGCCCCCTTGAACTCCACTTGAAGATGTTTGCAACAGTTCTGTTTCTTTTCTGTTTTTGGCTGCCGCATTTATTTCATTATTTTCATCTCTTCTTATTGAATGGAACCTGTGTTCTATCTGGCAAGTTTGTAGTTGTTTACCTTTCGTTTTCTTCATTTGAGTTTTGTTGTATATACCCACTAAGGTTTGTATGATTTTCAAATAGGCCTATGTGGTTTTTGTATTTGTAAATAGACCTCTACTCTTTCATTTCAATGCCTTTCACATTCCCAAAATCAATGTTCCTAATGAGAATGGATAACCACTATAAAATTTGTATTGAACTTTTATGAAAATGACAGCTTTTGCCCATAAATCCATTAAACAAAAATCAGTATATTATTATTTATGAAAATACCATTATTTTATTCCAAATCTCATTTGTCTCTCTTAATAACTCTTTAATGCAAATGGAGCTTAATCATGTGTTTTGAAACTTTCATCAATCTAACGGTCGGTCATGTATGGATTGAATCAATTATAAATAACAGGTTTTCATTTTCATTATGATTGATTTGAATCTAATTAATTAGGTCCTACACTGATAAAAATAGATTTATTTTCATTTTAATCTTCTGAGGTGGATTACCATCTACCTCACATAGACAGATTATTGGTGAGTCCTCTTATAAACCACATTTGTGTTTTTTACGTGAGACTCTTTTTTCTTCTTATATAGGACACAAGATATTCTGATAGTGGTGAAAAGGTAAGAAGGGGCGTATGTGCATAAGGTCCACAAGGTATTACCACAGTCAAAACTAATGTTTGTGTAAAAATAATAAGAATAAGTTTAGTCACACAGTTATAAGAGAATGGTCAAATTTCTTCCTTTCCAAGATGACATCAATTTGAGAATTCTAATTCTAGCAATTTGAGCAATTGAGGGTGGAAGCTACTGGAATACTGATAACGTTCAATCAGATTGTTGATTCGGTCCATGGTCATTATAGCTGATGAGGGTTATGTTCTACCATTAGTATTTGGTAATGACCAAACTTTACTGTTCTATTTACAGTGAGATTGGTAAACACTCCTTCAAAGTCTAAGTTTGCATGTAGTACTTTTACTTTGTGACATACTTCCTAGTACTACTTTTGCTATAAGATAATTTTGCCAACGTTCTTTCATGACAAGTTTGTCTTCTCCGAATGAATCATACATAAGTCTTATTTGGCAAGTCCTATTTGTATGAAGTAGATTTGCGTGGAATAAATCTGCATGGAATCGAAGGTTTACAAATAGACAATATACTAAGACGAAAATACTGTTCGAAATAGACATTTTTTAATCCAGTGATTTAGGGTTCTCAAGAACTTCTCGAGATCAATCATGAATCAAGGCATCAAATTTGATTCCCTAGCCATTTCCATCTTTTCAAAGAGAATGAACAATTTGGATCGTGATTTAGGGGCCTACAAAAGTCCATAAATGCAAATACAACCTTCTGCCTTTTTATAAATTTCTTGAGATCCATGTCAGATCAACAAATGAAATTTGACATGATGACTATTTATGTGGTAATGAAGACTACCCATATTTTCAGATTTCGCTTTCATGACCCATAACCCATAACTAAATATTAAAAAAATAAAAACAAATGGACTGGTATTAATCACATGCAAAACCCTGCCACTCCATGCATAGGACATCAATGGTTCTCAATTTTTCGAAGTCTAATTGAGATCCACAAGGAATTAATGGTTGAAATCAAAGATTATAGCTTTTATTAGCCTTCTTAAGAGGATTAATGGTTTCGATCTTAATCATGGGCCCATAGTAATCTAGAAATACACATTTAAATTTTTGCCTTCTGGCAAATTTCTACAAGACCATGTAAGATCAAGTGCCCAAATTTGACATGGTAGTTGTTTTAGAGGTTCTAAAGCGATCTAATGTTTTGGATCTTGATTGATTTAAGAGAGAATAAAAGTGGACCGGCAGATAAACGTGTGAGAACCCAGCCAGTGTATGTTGGAACACATCAATGGTTCACAGTTTTTCATTGATTTCTCAAGATCCACAACGAATTAATGTCTGAGATTTGAGTTCATAGCCATTTTTAACCTTCTAAAGAAATTAGTTAGGATTATGATCTAGGGTCCCACAAAAGTTCAAAAATGCATATTTATGTGTCCACAAGTGTCTCAAGATTTGTGTAAAATCAACAGTTCAAATTCACTATAGCAACGCTCCTCGACTCACTACAGACATTTATACCTTTTTTCGTAGTTGCTAAACAGTCCATTTAGTCTGGCCTGTTTGGTAACTCTAAAACTAAGCACTTATTAAATGATTTAGGGCTTATTAAAATTTAGAGTGTTTGATAAAACTCTAATCATGATTTAAAATTAGAACTTATATTTAGAAACAAGTGATTTTAAGCTCTTAAACATAAGCTGCTTTGAGTAGCTTTTTTTTTTTTTTTCATAACTTTTTTTTCTAAAGCCAGGGAAGCCATTTCACGATTTCTTTCTCTGGCACGACCATCCCAACGAAGACAATGAGGACGACTTATTTAGATGGTTATCAAACAATCAATTATAAAATAAGAAATTTTTTTTGTTTTTATAATTTTACCAAACAGTCTAATTATAAATTTGAACTTAAAAATTAGACTTTTTATTTTAGACCTTAATCTTATTAGCTCTTATTAGATAGATTAGAGTTACGCCATTTTAAGACATCTAAGACCCTAGTAATAGAGAAGCGAGAGAGTTCATGGTGGAAATTGTCCCAAGGGCGGGCACTTAGGAAATTGCTTATCCTTGGCTGAACCCCACATTACAATCATCTGAACCCCACATTACAATCATGTGAACTGTTTTCCTCCTATGACTACGTCACGTATATGAGTATAAAATCAAAGGAAACTCGGTCAATTCCAAGCAAAACAGCAAAAAAGAAGAAAGAAAAATCCTTCAACATTTCTTCTTCAGTTTCTTGTGAGGAAGTTCTTCCCTTTGATATCAGTCTATTACATAAATAGTTTGAAGGTGAACTAGAAAGAGTAAAGAGAGCATGCACTTATCTAGGAATTCATATCTGGTATTTGAAATACTGCCAAATTCTGGAATTTTAAATTCGTTGTTTCATTTATGGCCTGAATTCCTGCCTGAGCTCCAGAAATTCCATCGTCCCTCAAATGCCCAGAAATTCTAGTAATGAAACACAAATTCCTGTTAGGAATTCTGAATTCCCAGACAGCCTAAATTCATGCCAGGAATTCGAGTAAAGAAACGGGGCCATAATTCATCAATGTGTATATCACTAGAAGCCAGCCATGGCAAACATCGATTCTCTTGACACAGATATAGATAGCGTTGAATATGAGAGTGAAGATCAAAGTCCCAGCGTAGGTAGATGAAAGAATCCCTCCCTCCCATGGTGGAAGACATCACACAGTGCAAGTCTAACAATTTCCCAAAGCAGAGAAGACTGAAAGGGCTTAGCAGGTTGCCAATCTTTCCCAAAAAAAAAATTCCTAAAATCCCTCATCAGGTGTCGATAGCACCTTCAAGCCTAGCATCATTCTGATTTGCACTAATCCAGCTGGAGTTTTGGTAATATAAAGCAACTGTAATACAACAAAGGCATCAGTTAAAAATGCCATGGCTCTGCCCCAATTTCATGTAATCTCTGTAGATTTCAAGCCAACTCCACCTCCCAAGGCTAGAGTACCCACAAAAGTCACTGTTAGCATAACTTAATATTAGTAACCACCACCATTAACACCTAAATCAGCCTGATTCTTAAATTGGCTCACTGAAAATTCATTAAAAAAGTTTAGTCATGGATGTTAATGTTACCGGCAGGTCTTGCATATCACGTGTCTGGTGTACAAAACCAGCAGCCCGTCAAAATTCAAAGACATGATCAAGGGCCCATTCAGATCTATGTAAACCAAGTGTAGCCAATTCTGGATTTCCAGCATTAGGATATCCCTCCGAACTACCATGTGCCTCACTTGCAAGAAGACCTTGCAACTCAAATAAACTCAAAAAATCAGGGAAGTCACGGTAGTAACGCAGTAACCAAACCTAGTAATCAGATTTAAAGGAAACTAAATCATTAGATTAAGTGCACAAAGACAAAATTTATGTGCCTCACATATGAAATATTTGTTATCTTTGTATCCATGAATGAAGACATGCTACATCTACCTCTGTAACAGTATAGTTTGCTCCTGTGATTTTTATCTTTAATCCCTTAGCTCCAACAGAAACAAAACACTCATCAAGTCTAAGATTTTTCGTTGCTGTATGATAAACAAAGGCCTGAAGCTATTTAATATGTATTTCATACCCATGTACCTCCTGACCTTAAATGACATCATCACTAAAATCTAGGATTCACAACGAGGCCAATGATTTATCAATGAAGAACTCTTTAACGAGTCATATGAGATGTCAGATCAGGTTTCTATTTCATGGTTCAATTCTCTCAGTAGAAATTTCATAAATAATGTAACCAAGCAGCAGTCTGCTTTGATGGGAACAATCTGAGAGAAATTCAAGGTAATCACTTGGGTTTTCATCAAGGAATTTGCATAAGGGTGTCCCTCTTCCCTTTACTTTGGCTACTGCAAATCAGGATCAGCTGAACAGTACACATGTATCCATGATTATAGATGTATGATACAAGTTTCTTTTTGGGAAAAATTAATAAGATAAGCTCTTTCTCAGTAGGCGACAGCAAACTTAGTCTCAATACATATACATGTTGGAGCGTTTAAACATATACACAGAACAAAACAGAATAGAGATTCAATCCAGTAGCAATAAATATAGTCAATGATCAACAAAAGAAAATCAGCTAGAATATTACTTTTCCAAATAATATGAATCTTAATCCAAGTGTCGTCAAGCAGATTCTGCCAGCAGCACATCATAATGAGTGTTTAAAAGGACGTTTACACATTTATGCAGCAGGAAAATAAGCAACAGGGAATTTCCATGGATGATGAGGAATGTAGAAACAGCTGCCTACTACTATAGAAAGGAGGAAGCATGACAGTAAGCAAAGTGGCTTGTGAACTAGGAATGAACAACCAAAAACCATCTCAAATTGTCCTCAGGCATCAAAAAGAATTTAGTCATCTCCTACTATCCTTCATTACCAAAAATGCCAATGGATGAACAATAGAACTTTTAAGTCAAAGATGTTGGGTTTCCTAAAATTCTTTTCACAAACTCTTCCTCACTGTCTGCACGCATATATTATTTTAATTCATCAGAACCTTATGATCGTACCAAGAGGCGTGAGAACAAAGCATATACACAATTAAAAAAACCATTAAACACAAGCGAGAGGAATTCAACAAATGAAGAAATTTCTACAAGAAAACAAAAACAAAAACAAAAGAAACCATAGTTCCATAACTGTTCCACACAGCAGAGAGAATGAGGCATGCCCTCTCCTGTTATGATTTGACATCCATACAAAGATGTGCAGAGGTCATCTCATGTAAGAGCTTCCATGGGAGGGAGTTCAAATTTCTCAAAGCTATGATACCTGGTTACTTGTCAAGCACAACATATCGGTATAAGACTAATCTGA